>VZTO01015015.1:533740-555984 GCA_013400615.1 Syrrhaptes paradoxus
AAATTAAAAAAAAAATAAAAAAAAAAAAAAAAAAAAAAAAAAAAAAAAGTTTTGCCTCTTGTGGCTGCAAAGACTAACCTCAAAAATATGAACCAAATGTAAAATGATGCCTGCTTGAGTCTGCGGTCACCCTCCACAGTGAGCAAAAGCCAGCCAACTGAGTGAAAAAGGAGGAGAACAGATAATGCGTGTCCTCCTGCCTTCTCTTGTGTGTGCACTGTCACCAGCTGCCACATCAAGCCTTTTTGTTTTTCTTACAGACTTTTTCCCTAAATTTAACTGTTCTCTTTCTGGCACTCATAATTACCCACATTGTCTCCCACATCACCATTTGCTATCATTTGGCTACACATATGGAAAGTCAAGCAGCTACATTAAACACAGACTTTCCAGTCTTTGTATTATAATGTTGGAAAAAGTGTCCTTATATTTCTAACCCAAAAATGGCACAGAACATTTTTTTATTTTTTATACTTCAGCTAATTAGCTAATAAAAATGCTTCTTCTAAAATGAGGCTAAATCTGGAAAGCCGAACAGTTGTCCTTACAAAACCAAATACCTTTTTAAAAGATATTAGTTTAAAAACTTAGGCATTTTAAAATCAGGCAACTTTCTTTTGGTAAGTTTGAGTAAAAAGCAGATACTTTCTCATTAACAGCATCAGTAAGTAGACAGAAAATGCTTTATTTATTGGTTTAAAGAGGCTCTTTAGTAGGCATTTAATTAATTTCTTTTTTGCTACACACGTAACCCAAGTATCTGCGGTGTCTGAGTTGCTAAACACTGGCTGCAATTAAAAACGGACACTCTTCATCCAAAGAGTTCCTTCTCCTGCGTGAGGCCTGAATTCACCAGTGTGGTACAACCCATGCAGATAGCCGTAGTTTCTGTGAAGTTGGTGTTATACTGGAGACTACAGCAAGAAGAATCCAAAATGTACATGAAAGGGCTTGGTCTAGGCTCAGAGGCAGCTAAAGTTCCATTCACCACCTTATCCATAGGCAAAAGCAGACAGTCTTTCATTCATTCGTCAGTCTTGCTTTTGTCTATCATCCTGTTCCAGACAGCCAGATATTATTAAGAGATTACATTTATCCAAAGTTATTCTGGATTAGAAATCTTGGGAGTGTAAGCCTCGTATTTTTACTATTTGCTGGTTCTGGTCTGAATAGATACGGAGAGCTGATTTTCTTGTAGAGTTTCCTAAAATTAAAAAATAAGCAAAAATATGAAAACTTAAGAGCAGTAAAGTAAAAAATCAGAACCCATCTTCTCTGCACCCAGAAGACTCATACTGTTTGGTGATTGAAGCTAGTCAGGTAGTCACGTTGATGAATCCCTAAATCGAATCGGTTGCCTGATCTGGAGCTGAACCTTTTCTCATTAGCTGACGTTCCAGAATATAAGTGGTGTGAGATTGCTTCAAAAAAAGAAAATCTTAATTGTCCTCTAATTTTTCACTGGAGGTTGAAATGTATTTGTGTGGTTTCATCTTCCTTTAAAGTCTTTATGGGAGTTGAATTTTGTCTATAAAAGATAATTTTTATATATTTATGTGGTTGTAAAATTTACTTCTATAAGTTTAAAGCTTTAAAAAAGTTTGTTTTGGATAGTTTTTTGGAAAAAAGTATTTAAAAGGCTTGGGAAATAAAATGGGAAGTTTTAATTACTGTTTCTTCTAATTTCCACTTTCTTCTGGTTAACACTCTGAAAACTTGATACCAGGCAATTTCATATTTCCTAGCAACAAGTTGTATGTGCATTTTGGACTTACTTGCTTTGTAATTAGAGGGAAGACTAATTGGTTTAAGTGGACCGTTACCTGTAAATCTAAGTAAACAAACACGGACCAGGGAGAGCAGCAGGTTTCAGCCTCAGTGGCTTAGCATGTGTAGTAGATGCTGTGGAATGTGTAATGCACAGTATCCTCCAAATGCACTGAAAGCTACGTGTGCTGCTTGAGTTTTCAGGTGCATTTTATTCAGCTGGATACATTATTATTTTTGAGCAGGTGTGTGTAAATGGCCATAGAAATACCTATTTTAATATATGCTTATATATCAGCAGTGTNTGTTTACAGAACTGCCAGGAATTTAATAAATCCATATTGGAGCTCCCATTGGGTTGAAAGTGATGTGTTGTAAGAAAAATGTTAACAATGCAAAAAGCAGGGTCGTGGGACTGGAAGTTCTGTCTACTGTACTTCTGTTTTGCTAAGCTTAAGTAGTTCATGGGAATGCATCTGAAACAAAATGAGCTTTCTCTTAATGTTTTGATGCTTCTTGTCCATGAAAGTGACCTATTGTATCTGGTAGTGTTGAAAAGCAAGGTTGCAGGATTTTTGTTTGAAAATGTAAAATGACCTTATTTACATAGATGTTTGGGGAAAAAAAAATCACTTTGTTTTACTCCATCAAGCTATCAACAAGAATTAGAGATATATATAAAAAAAAAGATTCTATCTATAAGGCTTTTTTGAATTATTTGCTTATTGTAGTATGTCATGGTGCAGTCACTAACAATGTATTTTTGTTTAAAAGTCTGTTATAATGGAAGTTCGTTAATCCCAGCCCTATAAGCAGCATACCATCCCTGCGATGTGTGAAGATCTGTATGACAGTAGTCTGCTTGTTGCTATATAAACCTGCCTTCAGATAGGATATATAGGTTTTAATCTAAAAGGAATATTTGGAAATATACCAAAAGAAAATAAATAATTTTTAGCTTCCATGAACAGTTACTTCAGTTATTTCAGTTACTGACTTCTGGAATATTCACTGCTCTGAAGTCTTCTGAAACTTAATTGCTTGGCTGAAGTGCTTAGACATTTGGTGTGTCTTGGGTAAGTACAAAGTAGGGCAATATTTTTAACTCTAGTATGGAACAATGTAATGATACACCCTCATATAAAGGCAAAAAAAATCCAACCCAAATCCTTAGTTTTTACTTTTCTGGAGGGCTTGGGATTTTTTTTTTTATCGTGTGTAAAATGATTGTGTTCACTTTCCCAGATGTTTTGGGAAGCAAAATGAAAATTGGTATTCAAAGAACCTTTCAAGGTAAACAAGAGTCTTTTGCTTTTGAAGCATGCATACAGGGACTGAGATGCTCTGAACAGGCATCGCTTTGCAAGTTTTCGTGTGCAGGCTGGGAGTCAAGGGCGATGAAGTGTAGTCATTAGTCAACATTGAACTTCAGCTGAAGTCTTAGGATTGCTGTCATATGAGTCAATCGGAAGTTTTCTTGTTGGGGGGAAATGAAATCAACTACTGTAAAATTAGAAAAAGCTCTTCAGTTATTTAAAACCAAAAATAACTTGCATATGCAGATACATATTGGAAGGAAGGATGTGAGCATGGGATTAATGTGAGTGATTAAGGATGCTGTGAGGAGTAATTTCTGACTAGCCACGTTGAGAAGGAGTTTGCAGAGCTCTGTGCCTGTTCTCCATCAGCCAAGTGACAGGCACAGATCTGTCTAGAAGCAGAGAGGTTCAGAGAACTGGAAGGTGAGTGAATGTGGTGGTTGTATTTGCTCTGAGTTGAGGCAAACAGACAGCCTTCCTGCAAGTGTGAGACAACCAAAAGGACACTTGTGTCTGATTACAGCTCTGCATATGCATATAACTGAACGCATGCACCAAGCAATGCTCTGTTTTTAATACCTTTGTTTTCACTTCTGGATCTTCTGAAGGATCATAACCTAGAAACAGCCTTTCACTTGAAATGAAAGCTTGATATCTGCAGAATCACAGGGCACTGTCTCTTCTTATTCACCAAAGTTTCTTCTTTGGCTTGTCTGCAAGAATTGAGGGCTTTACAAAGTGACATACAGAATATTTTATTCAAATACGTAGTAAATTGATGAATTATGTCATTTGCAGGTTAGGTTAGGACATTTCTTGAGACTGTGACAACGTATGGTGGATAAAGATGGTTCTGTGTTTCTTTGGAGGGCAAAGAAAATGCCTCTGTGGAATGGAGAAAGATCTCCCCAAAATAATTTTTTGCCTTCTTGTCTTCTCATTCAAAAATCTTCAAGTAGATAATCTCATTAGTGTAGTCAGAGAAGTGGCTGTGCAGAAGTGTCCTATTTAGTGATTTTACTTTGGGGAGAAGCATGCTTTTGTTGGTATTCTGTTGATTTAATCCCATTAGATTTGTAATGCTAACATAATTAATAAGGAAAGCAGGAATATTTTGGTAACACTGCAATAGTTTGCTCCCCAGTTCTAATCTGTTGTGTTTGGACAATGCCTGTGTAGACTAAACAATTAACCAAGTGAGCTTAACGTGACATTCAGAACCCTCTGCTGAAGGCACTCAGGAACAAAAAACACAGCTGTTATCAAGCTGAGTTTTCAGTCAGAACAAGCTCACAGGCTGAGCAGTTTGATCAACACAATGTTTAAATACAATAAAAACATAGATCTGAAAAGAACATTCTTCAGAGTCTCATGTAAAATTATTTGTTCCATGGAGATGGGGCCAAAATTGCACTGAATGCGTTGCTCTGTGGTTGCTTTGCCTTCAGTATAATTGGGAGGTTAGGAGCTGCTTTGATTTGAAAAGCAAAGTTGAGTGTTTTTTGTGACTAGAGGAGCTGACTGTAGGGAAATGTGTTCATTCTACTACACGGGAGGAAGAGGTTGCAGCCTGTCCCTGGAGAAGTGAGGTACAGTTCTGACCTCAGGCATGGTAATTTAACTGCTGTGTCTGTGACCTCTGCAGTTCCCCTGTAGCTTCTGGAAAAGTAGTGTTCAAACAGTGTATGGTGTCATTAATCAAAGAAGGTAGGTCTTAATCAAATGCCTGACTTGGCACCACCAAAGCAAATGTTTTAAATGACAGATAGTCGTGTAGTCCCCGCAACTATAGCATGGTTTGTATGTTCGTTCTGCTGCATTCTGCCTCATTCTCAAGAGCCTTGTGGCTACGGAGGTTGCTCTAGGGACTGCTCGTCACGTGCCGCTAAGAACAATGTCATTTGCTTGTGGTGGGTATGTACCTGTATACAGAGCATATGTACACAGTATGCATGTAGGAAATAATTTCCTTTTTTCCTCTAAAGAGTAAACAGGTTGGAAGAACAATGGGATCATGAAAGAACTATGAAAGAACCTGTTTCATTATCCAGTGAATTGCCTACCAGTTCTTTAACTGGGGTGTTTATCTAGAACAGTGCACTGAGCTGTAGAGATATTTAAAACTATTTTGGAGTGTGTTTCTCTTCTATATCATAAAAGCTTTTAAAAGAAACTAAGATGATCAAGTTAAAGGGATTTATGTACATTTCATCATGCATATGCACCAGGTGTGAATAACCTCTTCTATAATTATATTAATATAAGTTGTCTTAATCTACATAGCTGAAAATTATTTGGAATTCCATTGTTAACCCCATTGGAGAAGGGATTATTCCTATAATAATACTTAATAATCTTATTTTGGTTGCAGTTCTGGTGGTTTTGCTTAGTTATTTAGTATTGTCCAACTTACAAACGAAGAAAGTTTTAAAAATCACTTTGAATCAGGCATTTTGTTTTTAACAATATATTATTGTGGGTGTTCCCTACCCAGAAATGTCTGGGTGGGTTTTTGTGGGTTTTTTTTGTAGTATTAAGTCGAAACTGGATCAGAAATAATAATAACTTTCTTGCCTTTTAATAGGTTTTCGAAAAATAAGTCTGGATGATCTACGAAAGGCTTATATTGTGAAAGATGTGCAACAATATATTCTGCATCGTTTAGACCAGGAAGAAGCTCTGAGACAACATCTCACAAAAGAAACTGCAGAAATGCTGAATCAGCTTCACATCAAAAGCAGCGGTTGCTTTTTGTATCTGGAACGTGTCCTAGATGGAGTTGTGGAGAATTTTATTATGTTAAGAGAGATCCGTGATATTCCAGGAACGTTAAATGGCCTGTACCTTTGGCTCTGTCAGAGACTTTTTGTGAGAAAACAATTTGCAAAGGTCCAGCCTATTCTTAATGTAATTCTTGCAGCCTGCAGGCCGTTAACCACAACAGAATTGTATCACGCGGTATGGACCAAAAACATGACGTTGACAATGGAAGACTTTCAACGCAAATTGGATGTTTTGTCAAAAGTCCTTATTGATGGGCTTGGAAATACAAAAATCTTGTTTCATTACAGTTTTGCAGAATGGTTGCTAGATGTAAAGCACTGTACGCAGAAATACTTGTGTAATGCAGCAGAAGGACACAGAATGCTGGCCATGAGTTACACTTGCCGAGCAAAGGATTTAACACCCTTAGAAGCTCAAGAGTTTGCATTGCATCTAATTAATTCCAATTTACAGTTAGAGACTTCAGAGCTGGCTTTATGGATGATATGGAATGGCACACCCGTCAAAGACTCCCTGTTAACCTTAATTCCTAAAGAACAAGAAGTATTACAGCTGCTGGTGAAAGCTGGTGCTCATGTCAACAGTGAAGATGACCGCACGTCTTGCATTGTTCGGCAGGCTCTGGAGAGAGAAGATTCCATTCGCACCTTGTTAGACAATGGAGCATCGGTAAACCAGTGTGATTCCAATGGGAGAACGCTCTTGGCCAATGCAGCGTACAGTGGCAATCTCGATGTCGTCAACTTACTGGTTTCAAGGGGAGCAGATTTAGAGATAGAAGATACTCATGGGCAAACAGCACTTACCTTAGCTGCTCGGCAGGGACATACCAAGGTTGTCAATTGCTTGATCGGATGTGGGGCTAACGTTAATCACACTGATCATGACGGCTGGACAGCGTTGCGATCTGCAGCATGGGGTGGACACACAGAAGTGGTTTCTGCACTCCTTTATGCTGGAGTCAAAGTGGACTGTGCAGATGCTGACAGTCGAACAGCGCTGAGAGCAGCAGCTTGGGGAGGCCATGAAGATATTGTGCTGAATCTGCTTCAACATGGTGCTGAAGTTAATAAAGCCGATAATGAGGGCAGAACAGCTTTGATTGCAGCTGCATACATGGGACATAAAGAGATTGTGGAGCACCTGCTGGACCATGGTGCAGAGGTAAACCACGAGGATGTGGATGGAAGGACTGCACTGTCTGTCGCTGCACTTTGTGTGCCAGCTAGTAAGGGACATGCCTCAGTGGTTAGTCTTCTAATCGACCGGGGTGCTGAGGTTGACCATTGTGATAAAGACGGCATGACTCCACTGCTGGTAGCTGCTTATGAAGGACACGTAGATGTTGTTGATCTACTTTTAGAAGGAGGAGCTGATGTTGACCACACAGACAACAATGGTCGTACACCACTCCTGGCAGCAGCCTCCATGGGCCACGCTTCGGTTGTAAATACTCTCTTATTTTGGGGTGCAGCTGTTGATAGCATTGATAGTGAAGGGAGAACAGTTCTGAGTATAGCCTCGGCACAAGGCAATGTTGAAGTAGTACGGACTCTGCTGGACAGGGGGCTAGATGAAAATCATAGAGATGATGCAGGCTGGACACCTTTGCATATGGCAGCTTTTGAAGGTCACAGGTTGATCTGTGAAGCTCTTATAGAACAAGGTGCTAGAACAAATGAAATTGATAATGATGGGCGTATACCTTTCATATTAGCTGCACAAGAAGGTCATTATGATTGTGTGCAGATATTACTGGAAAATAAATCCAACATTGATCAGCGAGGCTATGATGGGAGAAATGCTCTCCGGGTTGCTGCTTTAGAAGGTCACAGAGATATAGTTGAACTATTGCTCAGCCATGGAGCAGATGTAAACTACAAAGATGCTGATGGCCGGCCAACTCTTTATATCTTAGCGTTAGAAAACCAGCTTACGATGGCTGAGTATTTTTTAGAAAATGGTGCAAATGTAGAAGCAAGTGATGCTGAAGGAAGAACAGCACTCCATGTTTCCTGCTGGCAGGGCCATTTGGAGATGGTACAGGTGCTGATAACATACCATGCTGATGTGAATGCTGCAGATAATGAGAAGAGATCTGCCTTGCAGTCTGCTGCATGGCAAGGTCATGTGAAGGTGGTGCAGCTTCTAATTGAGCATGGAGCTTTGGTTGACCATACATGTAATCAAGGTGCTACTGGACTCTGCATTGCAGCCCAAGAAGGGCACATTGATGTTGTCCAGATATTACTGGAGCATGGTGCTGATCCAAATCATGCCGACCAGTTTGGGCGCACTGCTATGCGTGTTGCAGCTAAAAATGGACACTCTCAGATTATTAAATTACTGGAAAAATATGGTGCATCTACTCTGAATGGTTGCACTCCATCTCCAGTGCACACAATGGAGCAAAAACCCTTGCAGTCGGTCTCCTCTAAAATGCAGTCATTAACGATGAAGTCAAATAGTTCGGGGAGTACTGGTGGAGATATGCAGCCCAGTATGCGTGGCTTATCTAATGGGCCTGCTCATGCTTTCAGTTCTCCTTCAGAGTCGCCGGATTCTACAGTTGACCGCCAGAAGTCATCTTTATCAAATAATTCCCTGAAAAGTTCAAAAAATTCTTCTCTCCGCACCACGTCGTCAACTGCGACTGCTCAGACAGTGCCCATTGATAGTTTCCACAGCCTGTCCTTCACAGAGCAAATACAGCAGCATTCCCTGCCACGCAGCAGAAGTAGGCAGTCTATTGTTTCTCCTTCATCCACAACTCATTCCCTAGGTCAAAACCATAATTCACCGAGTAGTGAATTTGAATGGAGCCAAGTAAAACCTAGTTTGAAATCAACTAAAGCTAACAAAGGGGGGAAAACGGACAACTCCAGCAAATCTGGGTCAGCTGGAAAAAAAATAAAACAAAGTAGTTCCTCCCAGCCAAAAGTGTTAGAATATGAAATGACTCAGTTTGATAAACGAGTACCTGTTGCCAAATCTGGGACAAGTGTGCCACTTAAATCCATGCCGCCAGAACCACAGTGCAAAATTTTGGTCCCTCCGGCTCAGCAAGAAGTTGGCCGATCTCAGCAACAGTTCCTAATTCACCAACAGAGTGGAGAACAGAAGAAGAGAAACGGTATTATGACAAATCCAAATTACCATCTTCAGAGCAATCAGGTTTTTCTCGGTAGGGTTTCAGTCCCACGAACAGTGCAGGACAGAGGGCATCAGGAGGTACTGGAAGGCTATCCTCCTGCAGAGACAGAACTCAGCCTTAAGCAAGCCTTAAAACTTCAGATTGAAGGTAGCGACCCAAGTTTCAACTACAAGAAGGAAACACCGTTATAAAAGGTAACCTATCCAGTCACAAAAGAAGCAAATGCATGTATTTCATCACGTGCATTTAAATATGCTAAAAAAACCTAAAAGAATTGCTTTCTTAATGGAAACTATGAATGTTAAAATCTTAACCTGGCAACTGTTTGTTTTACTGTCGTTTAAAAGCATCAACTTTAGAGAAATTGGATCACTGTCATATTTTCTGATGAATGCTGATTGCTCAAATCGTAAACCACTGTCTTTGATATGTAACAATAAAATGGCAAGTTCCATGTAGTGTTGATTTGGAATTTTCTTTTCAAATATAAAGACAGCTGGGAATTGTAATATGTGATATTTTCAGTTACAGAAATTATTTTATTATTTACAAAAATCCTTTTCAGGAAATTTCTGAAGATTGTTGTAAGTTACAGGCAACCACTTTACTTTTGTAAATATGGATTTTAAATGTGAAATCTCAGCATAATTATCTACAAATGTAAAAGTTAAAACACTACGCTGAAGCCTTAATATTATATTTCCATTTCTGTGAGGGTAACCCTCCTATAAAAGAGATTACATTCCTCAGAGCACGATTAGAATCTATGTTATGGTACCAATTTTCTGACCATTCTGTAGTTCTTAACCAGTGGAGTTGATTTAGATTTCTCACTTCCTTTCCTATACTGCATGTTAAGCTGAAAAATAAATTTTATGTGTTTTTTTCAGATTGAAATTGTCAGAGAGTCAGCTAAAATAGAACTATTTTTCTCCCTCTTCCTGGTGAGATTTATCTTTTTTAGGATATTGGGAGTGTGTTAATAATTAATATTTTCTATTTGAATTTCAAAGAAGCAGCATCTTTATGAAATGCATGCACATCTCTTTGCTTATTTGCATATTTCTGGAAATATATTTTTCATTTCTGGAAATAATGCATTTCTGACAGACCAGACTGCTGCTCCTTAGGACAAGAATGTTCTTACTGCAAGTCATCAAAGACAGCAGATTTCTAGGCAATTGCAGGTGGCATAGAATCCACAAATGGGAGATTTTCAACTGTCAAGAACACATAGAGCTTTTCCTGAAATGTCCTGGAAATAGATTTCACTTTAATGGAATGCATCTCTCTAGAGGTAGCTGAAATCTCTTGTGAATTGCAATATTATGAAGGACTCCAAGGTGTTTCCTTGGGGTTGGCATTTTACTTAAAGTATTTGAAACAATACTGTGTTTCAAAAAGCTGTATACTAGAGCCTGCACATTTGTAAAATGAAGATATTGCAAAGGGTCNATGACAAATCCAAATTACCATCTTCAGAGCAATCAGGTTTTTCTCGGTAGGGTTTCAGTCCCACGAACAGTGCAGGACAGAGGGCATCAGGAGGTACTGGAAGGCTATCCTCCTGCAGAGACAGAACTCAGCCTTAAGCAAGCCTTAAAACTTCAGATTGAAGGTAGCGACCCAAGTTTCAACTACAAGAAGGAAACACCGTTATAAAAGGTAACCTATCCAGTCACAAAAGAAGCAAATGCATGTATTTCATCACGTGCATTTAAATATGCTAAAAAAACCTAAAAGAATTGCTTTCTTAATGGAAACTATGAATGTTAAAATCTTAACCTGGCAACTGTTTGTTTTACTGTCGTTTAAAAGCATCAACTTTAGAGAAATTGGATCACTGTCATATTTTCTGATGAATGCTGATTGCTCAAATCATAAACCACTGTCTTTGATATGTAACAATAAAATGGCAAGTTCCATGTAGTGTTGATTTGGAATTTTCTTTTCAAATATAAAGACAGCTGGGAATTGTAATATGTGATATTTTCAGTTACAGAAATTATTTTATTATTTACAAAAATCCTTTTCAGGAAATTTCTGAAGATTGTTGTAAGTTACAGGCAACCACTTTACTTTTGTAAATATGGATTTTAAATGTGAAATCTCAGCATAATTATCTACAAATGTAAAAGTTAAAACACTACGCTGAAGCCTTAATATTATATTTCCATTTCTGTGAAGGTAACCCTCCTATAAAAGAGATTACATTCCTCAGAGCACGATTAGAATCTATGTTATGGTACCAATTTTCTGACCATTCTGTAGTTCTTAACCAGTGGAGTTGATTTAGATTTCTCACTTCGTTTCCTATACTGAATTTTAAGCTGAAAAAGAAATTTTATATGTTTTTTTTCAGATTTAAATTGTCAGAGAGTCAGCTAAAATAGAACTATTTTTCTCCCTCTTCCTGGTGAGATTTATCTTTTTTAGGATATTGGGAGTGTGTTAATAATTAATATTTTCTATTTGAATTTCAAAGAAGCAGCATCTTTATGAAATGCATGCACATCTCTTTGCTTATTTGCATATTTCTGGAAATATATTTTTCATTTCTGGAAATAATGCATTTCTGACAGACCAGACTGCTGCTCCTTAGGACAAGAATGTTCTTACTGCAAGTCATCAAAGACAGCAGATTTCTAGGCAATTGCAGGTGGCATAGAATCCACAAATGGGAGATTTTCAACTGTCAAGAACACATAGAGCTTTTCCTGAAATGTCCTGGAAATAGATTTCACTTTAATGGAATGCGTCTCTCTAGAGGTAGCTGAAATCTCTTGTGAATTGCAATATTATGCAGGACTCCAAGGTGTTTCCTTGGGGTTGGCATTTTACTTAAAGTATTTGAAACAATACTGTGTTTCAAAAAGCTGTATACTAGAGCCTGCACATTTGTAAAATGAAGATATTGCAAAGGGTCAGATGAGCTGTGGGGCAGGTGAAAGTGAAGAGGCAGGATGACAAGTGCAGGCGTAGAGAGGAATAAGCAGGTGAGGGAGAATGGGCCCTAAATCTCCATAAACCTCAAAAGAACTTTAGGTTCCTTCAGTTCTACATCATGGCCAAAACAGGATTTAAATTTGTTTGTAATTTTTTCCTACTTCCATAAAATAGATTAAAATGTACGATTAAGAATTGTATTTCCTAACTCTTCTGCGCCTGATGTTCAGTGCTTGCTTTCATGTTACACTTTATTGCAAGTAATTGTATGGTTCTGACCATGTATTGACTTGACCTGACCTGTCATCGACAGACTAGTTTTGAAGATTTTTCTATCTTTGTTGGTTTTAAAATATGAAGAAAGCATGTTAAAAAAAAAAAGAACATTATGCATATCATTTTAAAACTCAAATTAGGCTTTGGTTTGTCTGGAACAAATAGTGCTTTATTGAAAATTCAGGAATTTTCTTTGTGAAGTACTTGTTTGTGCAAGTAGCTAAGATACAAAGTGATGGATAACTAAATGGTTCCTTTTGCTTTTTCTTTAACACTTTTTCATAGCTTCATTTTAAATATGGAAGTTTAAAACAATTTTGTGGGGATTATGAATTGCTTGGTGCAGGCTATAACTTACCTCCTCTTTTGCCAAATCTCGAGCACAGAAACAGCAATTTCCCTGACCAGTGAGTAAGTTAGTCACCTGTGGAGAATCACATCAGAAATACTCCACTGGAGCACGTGAGGAAGGGCTTTCCTTCCCTGGCTGCTGCTTCTGAGCTCTATTCAGAGAGCTCTCCTGCTGTGGGGACCTTGTGGTTGCTTTGGATGCTGGAGGGCACAAGGAATCAATCATGAGATTTGAGTTAGGCAGGAAATACTTGTAATCATTGGTATGTTGTTGTGGACTTTTAAGTTTAATTAGAAATTATGTAGCTCTCGTTCTGACAATGCTGTATGTATTACAGAGTATTTCAAAACTTAATGTTTTTATTTTATACTTCTAGGCCAATTCCATGATGCTATGAACAGAAGCGCTTCTGCTCCGAATGATTTATCAGCTGGCTGGGATGGAAGCACACAATGCTTGTTTAGTCCACCTACAAATTCAAGAATGTGATTACTACAGTACAGTTACCTTAATTACTGTAACGTGCCTACATTTTCAGGCTGCCTTCTCAGTATAACCCTCTGTGCTTCAAAAATTTATTTTGTGTACTTTGTATTTAATACACAGAATGAGCACTTTTTTTTTTATTGCAGAAAGATATATGCTGTATTTCTCTGTCAACAGCTGAAGATGGTAAGAGCAAGGAATTCCGATTTCCTATTCCAGAACGCTTGGTTAGAGGTGCATGTGCCACAGTGAACTGTGTATGGAAAGGCAGTGCTTTTTATATTTATTTTCCTGTGGCTAAAGAAAATAAGCAAACAGTTTGTCACATTTGCATTGTTGTAATGTATGGTCTGTTCCCTGTGTTCTTCAAAAAGTTCTCTCCAGAAATACAAGTCTTGTAACAGTATTTTATAAATACTGTGCTTGTGTGTTCTGTCCGCGTAATGTTCAGTGGTAGCAAAGGAGCCATACTGCAACCACCTGCAGTATTTTTCAGACTTTTAAGAGACAAAATCCACTCTCTGGTACTACTACACCAAATCTGGATGGCAGACTGTGACCATTGAAAGCAATAGCAATTTTGGTCTTGGACACCTGATCTTAAATAGCCTCCGTTATTGTTATGGTAATGAGGTAACTGAATATGGGTATGCTCAAGGTGCTAACGTAAAAGTCTGATCCTGCTTTCATGTATGTCTTTGTATGTTAGAAACAGCTCTTTCTTTTTTTCCAAGGTAAAGGACTGTATTGAAAATACCAGTAAAACAAACTGTGGAAAATATAGACACTCTGTTAATTAGGCTGAGAGAATATACAGTGAAAGTACAGTGGAAAAGCAAACAGTTAGTAGTACTGTTGTCTGGGGAGTACAAGGGTTGCTGAGTTAGCCCTGTCCTGGGATAATAACTCTCTAAAGCACAAGTTTGTATGAGTGTGGTTACTGCTTCAGATGGATAAAGTAGAGCCAGCATGAGTATCTCTGTGCCTGGGGCATGGTTAATGGGCAGCCTGGGTAGCCCGGATAACAGAAAGCTGGTTCCCCACTCTTACAGTAGGAGGATTTTACTTATATTAAAGGAGAAAAAAATCAGCCCATTATTGTGAAAGTGAACAGGATGAATTTTTCTTTCAAATGTGCACATCTTACTTGCACAGCTCGGTGAGTGACAGAATGAAACAAGTGGTTATTTTCTCCTAAGAATGCAAGCTGTCTTCTACTATCCACCATTACACGGCCTTGCTCTTTAGAAAATAAGCCTATTTTTGTATGCGAGTATTTCTTCTAAAGGCTTGGCATTCATCTTTTCCATATTCTTAATTCTGATCATTCCACAAATAAGATGATAGAAAGCTGAGGTTATTTTTCATAGAGGATTAATTAGATGTATGGCTATCCTTGAACTTTGATAAATGGCCCCTGGATGTATATGTAGTGCATATTCTGAGGCACTAAAGGGCTCAGTGTCTTGTTGTTATCATTAACAATCATCAGAACATTTTGGAAGATGGAAATTTTTTTTGTTATCTTGCACCTCCATACTTATTCACTTGTTACTAAGTGTAAAAAGAATCTTTTATAGTCAGGCATTCAGCATATAGTAAAATTAGATGTTAAAAGGTGATATACGGCAATATTGATTATTCTGAATGTTTCATGTATTGAATTTCTTGTCCCTGTGGGACAATTATAAAATAAACATAACGGGAGTCTGGCAGAATGGCCTTAAGAGGGTTAGTGGCTCAGTAAAGAGAGAGTACCAAAATGTTCTCAGCAAACTTATTCTGAACCTCAAGTACAGTACATTTGCAATACTGTGCAAGAACAAAACTTTTCGTAGTTATTAGATGTATGTTTTGTTCTGTAGAAGGGGGTCCCTGAATGCTGACCTCTTTCTACTGACCTTGACTGTCATTGGGATTATATTTATTTAATTTTATTATGTTGTTATTAATTGCACCTTGTGGACAGAGGACGTAAAGATATGGCCAGTTTCACAAGGGGCCACAACTTATAGATAGCCTGATGGGTTTTGTGTGAATAATATTTACATTTGAAACAGTTGGTGGGGAAGCCTTATATCCAAATTGGCAGAAAGTAGACCTGTTGAAAATGGTTTCAGAATGACAATTCTTACAGATTTGGAATATCACTTTGGAACAGAGCATGGATTGCTTTAAAAAAAAAAATCTTTCTCAGAAGGTCTGTGTAGTTCCACATTGCTGTTGTGTGTGGTTTTTTTTTTTAATATCGTCATTTGTGAAGGTTTTGCCTACAAAGAGAAGTTGCTGTTTCCCCTGTTGTTCACTCTGTCCTGCTCTGCTCTTTCACATCTGTACTATCGGTGAATGGAATTGCATAGCTGTGACTCGGCACGGATTCTTCTGACAATTTAATAGTTCTCACAACCTAAAAAACCCGAATAAAACACAAATCCTGCTTTTCTTCGTCCCATTTCACTTGTCCTTCCAAGGTCATCTCCACAAGACATCTAAAATTCTTGATGGGAGAGCTGGGGAAAAGACTGTTTTGTGGACACTGGTATCAATACTGTATGCATGTGAAAAAACTCTTCAAAAGAGAAATGCATTAAGAGATAATAGAGTCACAATTAATGCATTTTTGTCTTCTCTGTGATCAGTATTGAAAACTTTACCATTTATTTAAAACGAAAAAAGGTATTTTCCCTCATCAGTTACTCTGCTATGCAAATGTCTGTTATGCTTAATATTCCCCATCTGAACTCCTCAGTTAACTTGGTTTGCAGACAGACTGTTTTTCCTGGAGTAGGTTGTAAATAGCCTTTAATGTACATTGAATGAATTTCACATTGTAAAATTTTTATTTTATTCCTTGTATTATATTAAGCAAAAATCCCTGTGTATATGAAAGTGCATAATAAATATATTTGCTTTTCAGCAGACATCTAACTGTTTTAATTTTACTACCTCGTATCCTGGGACATCTCAGGAGAAGGTTATTAAAACTTGATTAACATTTGTGCAGTCTTTAATGAGACAGTGTATGCGTCCAGTAGGCAGTCTGGGCTAGCAAAACTCAGACTGCCAACATTAATTCCTGTGACCCTGCTTGTCATTCAATTGACTGTCATTAATCCGAGTCAACCCTGAGCATTTGAAGGAGAAAATTCACTGCATGTTCTTTTGTTTAAAATGACCATTATTTACTGTATATGCCAGGAGGGCCAATAAATTAAATATTTCAGTTGCTGTAAGTTCTTCACCACTCCAAATGGTATTTGTTAATTATCTCTTTGGTATTTCTCTGTAGTATTTTCAGTTTAAGCAAAAGCTCACTTACTGATGGTGGCTACTCACTTTTCTTGAGAATGTTTTCTTCAACTTTTTATTAAAAAAAAAGAGTTTTCCAGTCATTGCAACAATGCCGTTTGCCCTTGTAATCTTGTCTCACTTCTGCTTTAGGTTGTGTACCAATTGTTATTTCTTTGTAGAGGGTGCGAGGTGTGTTGAGTGTGAAGGAAGAGCTTGGCTCTGCCTTCTGCCAATTATAGTTCAGGTTTGCCTCCAGGTATTCTGGTTCACACTGCTCCCAGCTGTTGGTGCTCATGGGTCAACTGGTTACTAAGGTTGGGAGAATGACAAAGTTGTCAGTAACTGTTGACTTGACTTTTCTATGTATTTCTGTGGTTTCTCTGAATAACTCTTGACCCTCTTCTGTTAAGTTCCTTATGTCGGAAATAACAAAGTATGAGATATGTTAGCTCAGTGGCTATTTTTCATTGCGGCAAAGAATTATTTTCACTGAATTAATCTCTGAGTAAGTTACATTATGTTCCAGAGATACACATTTTCTCCAGATAATCACTGCAATAATATTTAAATAAAATTATTCAGCACCTGCTTTTAATCTCTTATTCTATGGAATATAAACAGTCACATTGAATAACACTTCAGATCTTCTGTGAGATCTTTACAACACTTTGGCTTGTATTATGTGCATTTTCCAAAAGAAAGCTGTGACTGGTTGGCACAGCTAGCTAAAGCCTTTCCGTTGGAGGCCTGTTGAGAGACAGCAATGAAAACCTGGCATTGATCTAAATCCTAATCATTTTATGCTACACAGAGTCATAGAAATAGGGTATAGGACTGAGAAATCTACTTGGCAAATCATTTTATTAAAGAAGTTGCCAAATTTATATGTAGATAATATAAACAAACTGACCTTTAGAATTAAAATCTAATTTGCTGCTGTCCCAGAAGGACCTCCTTCTAAGTTGTTACTAGACCAGCCAAGTCACAGAACTACTCTTACAGGTAGATTTTAAGCTAGAAAAGAATAACTTCTAACGGACACCAGTGATAAAATCTTGCATCTTCAGGAATTTAGTTTGGGTCCTGTAATGGTTTCTGATGGGTTAAGAATACAGTAAAGGATTTTGTGGTTTGGTTTGGGACTCTTTTTTTCATCTCTGTGCCTCATTAGTTCGTCGCAGACTCCCCAGTCTGTTCCGTGGGAGCCTTTTGGGGCTTGCTTGAGCGTTTACATAGGGGACTGCCAGAGCTGCAGTGGTTTTTGCCCATTGCATTTGTGTATCCTTGTAAAACCGGGGGATGAGGAGGATGATGCAGGAAATGTCTTCGCCAGATAGAGCTAATCAGAAAAATAATTGCCATTTCTTTGAATCTGGAAGGTTTCAAGCAGTTATCTCTGCTCTAACAGTTTCTTTCAGTTGAATTGCAGTTTCAAGCTTTATGTCTGAGTAGCTCAAAGCCCCCGGGCAGAAGGGTGTTGGATCTCTGACCAGAGCACAGGCAACCCAGCACCGCTGGGTGTACTGGGGAGGTGTGCATTTCAAGTGAGAGTCAGTCTTTGCTGAAGGACTGTATTTATTCAGAACACAATCTGCTGTTTCTGAGGGGGAAATAAATTCCGCTTCGTGAGAAACTTTTTGAAGAAAATGGTTTTACAAAGAAGCAGTGTGCAACTTGGCTGACTAGCCTGTTTGTGGGGAGTAAAATCTTTAGCTTCCAAGCCTACAACTGTGTTGAGAATTGTTCTTATTGCGTGTTAGTCTGCTACAGAGGTTCTTCTGTTTTACTTACTGCTTGCCTGTGCTAAATAGGCTAGGTTCCAGAAACCCTCGGCTCAGTCGGTTTGCTATTCCTTCATTATTTTGGGTTTTGTTTTTAAGATGATACTTCACAGAGTAAAGATGAGAAGTCTGACTTGCATAATGCAGGCAAGCTGCAGCGCTTTAAAGAGTGGTTTTCCAACTGTGGTCTGCAAAACCCTCATGATTCATGAATGAATTTTAAGGGCTTCATAAAAAGGTAACAAAAAAAACCAAAAAAGCAAACCTATTATCAGAGTACTCGAATTCATAAGGGGGCCTGCCCCTCCTTGACAAATGTCTTAGGCATTTGCAAATCAAAAAGAGGAAAACCACAACTCAAAATTTCAGCTAACCAAGGAGATGGGTTTAAGGCTAGAAATTTTTTATTCACAGGTTGGTTTGGGAGCAAACAATAACATAGAAAGTTTGAAAGCTGCTGGCCTGGGCACCTATCGCAGCTTCATCAGTCAAGGCCTGGCAACTGGATTATGATTTGATTTAAAGTTACAGTTCTATTTTTTCATTTTTGTTCATTACAAACCTAGGACAGATTGCAAACAGTCCCTGCTGGGAAATAACACCTGTACCTTGGCTAGTACATTTTTTTTCTGTGCAAAGGTAGAATTCCCGAAAGAGAAGAAAGTACCATACAGAAAAGCATTGGTCAAATTAGCAGGTGAGGGGTTTAATGCAAAGGCCAAACCAGAGTAAGTTAAAGTAAGCGTTCATAATATTTTAGTTTTACCATGTTCTTAAAGACTTCCCATTTTTTTACTGCCAGAATGGTGATGATAACGTACCTTGCCAGGTCTGTATTGAGAAAGGCAGTCTATTTTATTTGGAACTGCCGGAGGGAACAGGATGTTTTTGAAGAATCCTTTGCAGTATGGTTGGTGCTCTTATTAAAGGACCTTGCTAGCAAAAGAACCTCAATTCCCAATGGCATTACAGATTTCTTGGTGAAACTGGCACTCTGAAAATGCCAAGATTCCAGAGAGGAGAGTTTGGGGACAAAACAGAATAAACTGTTGGGTTTGTTTTGTTTTGATGCAACTTATTTTCAGTGTGCATCCCTGAAAATTTTTTAAAATATTGGGTAATTAAGAAAATTCTTTTTCTTTCCATGATGAGTTAAGGCTGTGAGCACAGCTATTGTGTACTTGCTATGTCTTGGCAAATGTTAAGCTACCTCATAGGGAGACTGTTTAAAATTCAAATTCATAGGCGATAAAGACAGAGTGCACCTTTATTATGATTTATTCTGTCTCTGTACTGGCTATTCAGTTTACCGTTGTACTCTCCCCAAGTACAAACCAATCCAGCCTTACTCAGCAGAGTATCTGGACAAATGTGATGATACAGTGCTGGAGATTGCTTTAATAGTAATAATGTAATAATTGCATTGCTGCTTTTCATAGAATCATAGAACAGTTTGGGCTGGAAGGGACCTTAGAGATCATTTAGTTCCAACCCCCTGCCATGGCAGGGACACCTCCCACTAGCCCAGGTTGCTCAAAGCCTCATCCAGCCTGGCCTTGAACCCCTCCAGGGATGGGGCATCCACAGCTTCTCTGGGCAACCTGGGCCACTGCCTCACCACCCTCACTGTGAAGAATTTCTTCCTAATATCTGATCTCAGTCTGCCCTCCTCCAATTTAAATCCATCATCCTGGCACTACGTGCTCATGTAACATGTCTCCATCTCTCCCATAGGCCCCCTTCAGGTGCTGGCAGGCTGCTACAAGCTCTCCCCAGAGCCTTCTCTTCTGAACAGCCTCAACTCTCTCAGACAGGTTTTGCATATCATTCTTTCAGAAGGTGTTACTTTTTACTGGTAAATCCCAAAACACTTTACAGAAAAGACAGGAGGAGTACTGAGGTAGGGACATGTTTGGCCTCTCAGTGACAGAACAGGCCAGAGACAGCCAGGAGAAGCTGCCAGGTCTTCCCCAGCACTCGGCAGTTCTGCTGCCTTGGATAACCTGTTGTCTGGCACTAAGTCATCTGCTTTTTTTAGTTGCTTTTTTCTGTGTTTGCAGTATAACTCGCTGGGGGCTATCCACACAGCTGGGAGCAGCCAGCTCGAGCCCTTTGGCCGGCCGTTTGAGCTCTGTCAGAGCTGAGGCGGCTGCGGTTTGCAGGCCTCTGGTGACAGGTTCTGAGGAGGCCGGGCAGAGCTCTGCCTCGCTGCGGCTGCAGGCTGCGGGGCGGCCTGTGGCCAGGGCTGGAGTAGCACGGCACGTGGGAGAGCTGGTAAGCTCTGGGTATAGTCATGCTCATTTTTGCTGCTGCAGTCAGATCTTCCAAAAGCCATTCTTGGGAAGAAAAAAAAAAAAANGCCCTCTTAAAAAGAAAAAAAAAAAAAAATTGGGACTCTCTGGAAGCCTGATTGAGAGATGTGGAAAGGCCTCAGAGTTTTTCAAGCTGTGTGAGGAGCAATACTGGGTGTGCATCCCAGCCTTCGTGTCCTGGGGCTGGTTTTCTCCTGACGTGATACTCTGAACTGAATGGAGGATAAAGCAATGTAAATATTTCTGTCTCTGGTAACATTTGATGTCTCTCTTGTGGGTTGGTTAGCTGTCGGTCTTTTGGCAAACTGACGGGGCTGGCTGTCTCTGAAGGCTGTCGTTTGAAGGTGTTCATAGTATTAAGAGACAAATCTTTTACAGGAACGGTGTTCAAAGCACAGAAGTTTTTCAGAAGCTGGGTAGGACCAGGCTGTCTAGATGTCTTTCCAGTTACACTTTTCTGAAAGGCAAGAACAAAAAGCACAAGAGCCATTGATGTACAAGGTCTGGTTGCATGAGAGAAAACACGGTGAGGGAGAAAGGTTCATGACATCTCAGAAGTCTTCAAAACACAATTTACTAATTGCCACATCTACAAAACTTTCTTGCTAGAACATACCATGAGGTTATTAGTGGGTGCATAATTAAAAGCAAGAGTCCTCATTTGTCCTCAGGAGGTGTTCCTTGCAGACCAGGGACAGGGCAGAGGTGGCTCTGGTGCGATGCTGGTAACACCGCAGTTATCTCAGTCTGCTTGTCTGCCATTGAGATTTCCCACAAGAGGTCTGAATGAAGTTGGTTTTGACATTGTTTTGCTAATTGCTTTTTAACATGTGAAATTAATGAACAAAAGTATTCATGGGCGTTCTTATTTACAAGGGGTAGAGACTCCCTCCCTGAGCAGTTACACCGATTTATGTATCAGTACTTCAAGAGCGCAGTTCCTTTTATTTGAAGGAAAGGAGGCAAGATCTGCAGCTAAATTGGTATTACAAGGCTTTTTGGCTCACACGGCCAGCTCATTTGCATGAAACCTGCTTTTGTAAAAGGTAAGTCCTTCCCCTTCATAGGTTGATGAATTTAAGAACGGCCATTTCAGGACACCTCAGAAATTCATCCAGCCCAGCAATCTGTCATGAGCAATGACTGATATCAGATGTGAAAAGTATAAGACAGGGTAAAGTTTTAAGAGACAGTGTCTTTGTCTCTAATATTTTATACGTTGGTCAGTATTAACCAAGTCAGCCAGGAACAAGTAGCTGAGATGGGAAAAGAACATTGTGATTTTTAAAAGGTATTTAATATTTGTTCTCTAAGAGCAAGACCACTGAACAATCAGCTACCTAACACAAGTTCTAATCCCTGATTAGATTTATACCGGAGCTCTATATGTCAAAAAAAATCTTGTTTGGTATGGAATAAATATGGAGCACCTGATATTAGCATTATACAAAGCAGAAAATAAAGATATTACTTGAAACAAAATAACTTCCTCACATATGCTGAAAATCTGTTTTGCAACAAGCAAGGAAAGACATCACGCTATCCCAGATCCTTGCAGGGAAGGTAGTAGGTGTTTTTGCATAGAGAGAAGACAATCCCAAGAGTGAAAACATCAGACTTACTGTTTCCTTATTACCAGTTAACAGCATGAACCAACTGGAA
Source organism: Syrrhaptes paradoxus (assembly GCA_013400615.1). NCBI lineage: Eukaryota > Metazoa > Chordata > Aves > Pterocliformes > Pteroclidae > Syrrhaptes > Syrrhaptes paradoxus. Next base: position 555,871 of record VZTO01015015.1, read on the forward strand.
TATTGATTCACCATCTCTTCAACTGTTAGTCAAAGCCATCAGATGCCGGTAATAAGGAAGGCATACTCTCCAAAAGGAGTGTTTTCAAAATTAGAAGTGTGAGTATAAAGACAG